>CM020512.1:15903404-15915904 GCA_009823395.1 Thamnaconus septentrionalis | reverse complement strand
GGTAGTTGGCACTGCCAGTGTTTTGGACGATGACGTGTTTCCCTCAGACTTTCAGTGAACTCACCAAAAAAAAATCTAACACAGTCCATTAATCCTGTCACAAAAACCACTGAACCCTCATCAATGTTTCTGCCACAGCCAGGTGGTGTTTAAGTGACTGTACATCCATGTTTTATTCACATGTAGACTCATTTTCTCAAAAGGGGACGAAGTGCAATTTAATCAAGTATTTTCAGAGGCGTCTGGCAAACACAAGGCTTTCAGCAGACAGGAAACAAACTGGAGACACCCATCCACCGCCAGACCAGAGACACAACGACAAACAACAAGAGGGCGTCGCAAAGAGCAACTGAGGGCGACAGCAGTGAACGCAGCGAACACAGCGCAGCCTGGAAACTTGATGATTTGTGTTCTTTTTAAAAAGAAAGTGTCTGCAGTTATTTCCTGTCGCGATATCACCCCCTAAAATAATACATTCCATATTTTAGCTGTGCTCGGGGGGGCAAAACGACACTGTTAAGGCTGGTTGTGGACAATAAAGCTTCAAGGTGAACGCAGGAACGTTTGTGAATAGAATGAAAAAGACAAAACAAAACGACAATAGTTTCCCGCCAAAATTTGTGAGTTTGCACCTCTGAAAAAACATGGACAGAAGCGCCGACACTCCAGCTGCCAGCAAACTTCCTGTGAGTTTGTTTGCCAAACGTCTGTCTCCAGTTTTAGGAGGGCGTGGGCAGGGTGCTGGCTGCCGGGCGACACCGAGGGATGGGGGGGGAGTGGGAGGGAGGGGAGGGGCCAGAGGCCAAACCCGTCAACCGCTCTGCCACCTCGCTCGGGCATTATCTGTGTTGTCAAAATAAAGGCACGCGGCCCCGGCATGGGACATGAGAACTCACAGCGGAGGCATGACGAGAGAGAGAGGGAGGGAGAGAGAGAGAGAGAGAGAGAGAGAGAGAGAGAGAGAGAGAGAGAGAGAGAGAGAGAGAGAGAGAGAGAGAGAGAGAGAGAGAGAGAGAGAGAGAGAGAGAGAGAGAGAGAGAGAGAGAGAGAGAGAGAGAGAGAGAGAGAGAGAGAGAGAGAGAGAGAGAGAGAGAGAGAGAGAGAAGAGAGAGAGAGAGAGAGAGAGAGAGAGAGAGAGAGAGAGAGAGAGAGAGAGAGAGAGAGAGAGAGAGAGAGAGAGAGAGAGAGAGAGAGAGAGAGAGAGAGAGAGAGAGAGAGAGAGAGAGAGAGAGAGAGAGAGAGAGAGAGCGAAGAGAGAGAGAGAGAGAGAGAGAGAGAGAGAGAGAGAGAGAGAGAGAGAGAGAGAGAGAGAGAGAGAGAGAGGGGCAAACAATACAAGCGGCTCCCAGTTGACTGTGTGAACAGACGACTCAGCCTAAATTCACTAGATGTGATATAGTTGATAACAGCAGAAAGGTTTTGCATTATTTTGTCCTAGTGAAGCTCCCGTGCCTTGTCGACGGCACTGGACCACAACATGACAACTCTGTCGACGGGTCAATGACACGCCTGTTTTATGAAGTTATTTATTTATTTATTTATTTATTTATTTAATAAAAAAAACAAAACAATACAATACAAAGGAATCAGTCAGATTCGTCGCCTCTCTTGAGTAAAATGTTCCAATTACAGAAGGTGATCAAGGTAAACAAAGCTTCGCTAAGCAACCTTGGTTATTTTCTTTCAAAGCACTGGCGTGATAGCACACGGCATGATACTTGTTTTCCCTACTAAAAGCTGCTTTTTTTTAAATTAATCACGTCACCCTGTGCTTAAACGGCTGAATGGCATCAATTATACCTTGTACGGCGCCGTGCCATAACAAAGTTACTCCACATGTGGAGAGCAGCGAGATGTTTTATAGAGGAAGTTCAACCAGTTCCCAAACTGATTTCCCCAGGACTTTGAAAACGCTCTGGTTCCAGAAGCTGATTCGAGTTTATTCAGTTTAAGTCTGAGTAGGTCAATAATATATCAAATGATCCCCGACAATACGAGTGACTGCTGACAATGCTGGTAAGGGTTTACGCACACTTTCAACCAGTGGGTCAAAACCCAAAAGTGGGTCTCGGAGTTGCTTTGAGTGGGTCGCGGCTTCGTAGGCAGTTTCCCCCTTTTTTTTTTTTAATAAATAGATTTTACTTTTCATGGCTATTATGACTGGATGATTCTGTATTCTGTATTGTTGCACCATTTTTCTATTTTTGTGGAATAAATTTGAGCACCGTGTGATAAATTTGGGTGGCGACTTCATGATAAAGAAAAAAACAATGAGTGTGCAGAGACTCCACCAGTTGAGAACCACTGGTTTGGTGTACACATGCTTTGTATTCTTTGGAAGGAAAAACCAACACAGGTCTGAAAGTTCTAGAATATCAGCGCGGACTGGGACTGAGCGATGAGGCTTCGACGTAGCAGCCAGCAGCGCATCCCATGGTAGCAAGAAAAACAAAACAAGAGTGCAGAAAGTCAACTGCGTGTTTACTTTCAAACGTAATGAACACAGGATATGAGTTTCCTGTGTGCGACTGAGCGGCCCACTCTCAAACGTGCCGCATTAACAGGAAGGAGGAATTCAAGCTCGGCGTTGGCGCTTGAAAATGTTTCGGAGCTCGGTTCGAACGCAGCAAATCCCCCGGCCGCGTCCATTTCCTCCCGTTCGCCGAAACATTTGCACATTTGGATTCAAGCGGCGGCGGCGCCTCCTCCTCCCTCTCTCCCCGGGAACTCCCAGCGTCGGTAACCATCTCCCCTGAAACTTGACTCGCTCACTTTTTTTTTTTATTGACTCCGGCGTCTGCGAGAGCACGCGCGGGGCCGCACGTGAACGGAAGGCTGCGGTCGAGGCTACGCTCTCGCCCGCCTGCGCGTACATGCGCGCACGAGCGAGCGAGCATGTGTGCGTGCGTGCGTGGGTGCGTGCACGCCCAGCCACCGCTGCTGTTGTCACCTGCAGGCAGGGGTAAAAGATTAATGCTCTCTCGGAGCGTCTGTGGCAGGTAAAGCACAAAGAATAATTTGATTTCTCCTCCCGTCCCCGAGCCGTCTTCCCACTCTTCATTTTCTCATCTCGCTCGACCCTCTTTTGTTTCCCTCTTGTTATCGACGCCATCAGTCTCTCCTCCCCCCCAGACTAAATTATTCCACCTTCCGACAAATAAATTCCGAAAACCGAGA
Source organism: Thamnaconus septentrionalis (assembly GCA_009823395.1). Taxonomy (NCBI): domain Eukaryota; kingdom Metazoa; phylum Chordata; class Actinopteri; order Tetraodontiformes; family Monacanthidae; genus Thamnaconus; species Thamnaconus septentrionalis. The sequence continues at coordinate 15,912,727 of CM020512.1, read as the reverse complement.
AGACGCGGGGCGCCTCCGATAGAGCCGTGTGGGCAACAAAAAAATAAAAGAAAATAAGAAACAAAATGGAAATAAATGAGGAGCAACATGCGTGCACGCAATGTGGATGTGCAGGTCAGGAGGATGCTGCAAGAATGTGGCAACAATAAGAAACTGTCTCTGGGAAAAGCGCTCGAGCTAAGCCCAGCAGGCCGTTACCATGCCAACCATATGGGATGTGAGCCCACCTTGTGACGGCGCCAAGATGATGGACGATCAGATACCCCCGTTTTCCCCCTGCTCACTCCGGTGGAAGCGGGTGGTGGGGGGCGTGGTCCTCTGCGGGATGGTCAGTGGGCGGAGTCTGGAAGGGAGGGGCGGGAGGAGAAAACACACACACAAAGAAAAAAAGTTTAGCGGACGACCGCAACGCAGTGCGCGTTCATTACGGAGATATTAATGAAGCAGCCGGACTCGTTCATTAATCAGTGAGCTCGGAGACACGTGCGCAGGAAGCTGCATTAACTGCCTAATGAGCAGAGGGGAACTGTGTGCGTGTGTGTGTGCGTGCGTGCGTGTGTATGCATGTGGGGGGTGGGAGGGCTTTTGTCTTCATTACTGGTGCGCGCCAACAGAGCAAACACGCCTGTGCATTTGCATACATACACACACACACACACACACACACACACACAACACACAGACGCGCAGGACGCTCCCACGGCTAGGTCTGCCACGTGCGCACGCCACACACACACACACACACACACACACACACACACAAACAAAAAGAGATGTGACACAAGTTTCACAGGAAGCCAAACGGTCGAAGAAGAAGAAAAAAAAGCAAGCCGATGGTTGACATCCGTTTGCGGTGCTCTGACTGGAAACAGGTAACAAACAGAAAGTGAACCTCTCGGCCCTGCGGGGGAGGAGGGGGAGGAGGATCTTTCCTGGCAAATGTGGGCCCCGCCTCCCCCAACACACAGCAACCCCACCCCCACAGCAAAAAAAAAGGACCCATTAGACTAAATCTGCTGCTCTAATCCCAAAAGTACATAATAGGCTAATTTGTGTCCATTTAGATCCAGATAAGAAACTCAGTGGGCGTGTGTGTTCGTGTGTGTGTCTACGTGTGTGTACATGTGTGTGTGTGTGTGTGTGCGTGTGACTTTTTGCCAAAGCTCAAGTGTTACAATAGCCGTAAAAGAGAATCCTGTTGGGGTGACCCACTCTGGACGCCTTCATGACACCCTGTCATCAGCGAGGCCGCCGCCAGCAACTCTCTCAGTCATCCATCAACATGCCTCAGTGTGTGTGTGTGTGTGTGTGCGCGCACCCGTGTGTGTGCATGTTTGTGTGAGTACCTGCGTTTCCATTACCCCTAGAATTGTGCAAAACCTAAATATCGGCAACAAAAAACGTGCTAATGGAAACACCTCAACTTTGAAAAACCTCTCTAATCTGGCTGAAAGGTTTTGAGGCTCTCATGAGGTGGTTTCTCAGACGTATCAATATAGAGGTATATCGCAAAAGCGTCATAGAAACACTTTTTCACATTTGCACATCAGCGGACGTGATGCACTGGGTTACGTGACCAGTTCACTTCAAGTGAAAATGGCGCGTTACGTTTGGACGGAGGAGGAGACGGACTAGTTTTTAAGTAAGCAAAGATAAAAAAAAATATCACAACCATTCTTAACAGCAAACAACGCCGAAATGCAGATTTCTCGCAAAATGTTTTGTACCTCCATCCTCCTCAAAGTGGGGTCTTGCTGGACGAGATTTGACGAGAATTACGGCTTATGCGCCATTCAGTGGAAACACACTGCAAACCGCAAACATTGCTTTCATTTACTGTAATGGAAACGCAGCCTGTGTGTGTGTGACTGAGAGGCGCATCTAGAAGCGGGTTCCCTCTTCTTCATCGGAGGTACGGTGCGACGGCAAAGCGCCCTCCTCACCACAAAAACCTGAGAAGTGGCTGAGACGTACGTTACGCCGCGCGCAACTGACCTCGCGCCTGAAATGCCTATTTTTGCGCAGGTATTTTTTTTTTTTTTTTACACACGACCGTGTGTGCGTACGTCGTTAGTGACCTGACCGCTGGCTGCACCCGTGATTGGGAGCAGATGGGCGCTGTCCTGTGCGTGTGTGTGTGTGTGTGTGTGTGTGGGAGAGGCGGAGGGGTGGGGGGGGGCGGGTTGCTCTAGTTAAGGTGATGTATGTACTCTCACACCCCAACAAAGACCCTCCTTCAGCCCATCTCTTTCCTAATAATTGAAAGGGGAGAAAAATAGAGCCGCAGACACTTTAGCGGGAAGAATTTACAGCTTCCCCTGACAAAGAGCTATTGACTCGGAATTTCTTCTTCTCCTGCTTCTTTTTTTGGTGAGCGCAAAGTTAAAGGCTGCCCCTCTCCCTGCAAAAAAAAAAAAGCCTGCGGCGTTATCGTTAGCGCTCTTTGTGCTTCACTTTAGCGCAGCAACAACAAGCAGGGAGAGACAGAAGCGGAGTTAATATCTTGTGGCGTCGCTCATCGCTGCGCACGGTGGAGTATAAAAAAAACCTCAGCTATTAATGCGGTTTGAGTCCATGGAGCGACTGCAAGACCCGTTTACGGTCGTCTTCAAATATGCCTGTTTGCGAGCGAGCTAAACAAGCTCTCATTGTGCGGGTAGTTTTTTTTAATTAAAAATTTTTTTTAAGCGGAAAAGTAAAGCTGTGAAAAAAGAAAAAGGATGAAACACAAAGACGGAGGCAGCCCTCTTCGTCGTTCCACAAAGTGAACTGGAAGTGTTTGAGATGAGGCCCAATCACGGTGACAAGTCAATCTTTCAGAGTCGGACCCAGAGATGCTGATTTTTCGTTAGCGGTCAGTTTTCCCCTTTCTCTTTCAGCACTCGGCCACTTGCAGGACTCATAACTGGAGTCACCGACGTCTTGAAACTGACATTAAAAAAATCCTCTCCGTTTCACAATGGACTGAAAAGCTTTTGCTTTCGTCGTCAAAGCAGGACACAAGAAAGGCTCGACACACTTGATTCACCATTTTGACAGTCAAGCTGATCAAGCAAAATAGGAAGAATTAAAGGGATAACCTGCGCTCTCAAGATACGAAGACACGACCGCAGATCTGGATCAACACTGGCCGGTCCTTCTCTGTCGGCAGCGGTCCTCAATCTGAAGCACTCTACGCTCCGCCGCACCTCCACTGAGCTATTAAATTGTGTTGTTAAATGTTTTCTGTCTTAATCTGCATGGAGCCACGTGCCAAGAGGAAGAACTAGACTGTGGTGTGTCGGGGAGGGGAGGTCATTCAGCCTGTGCGCATAGTCACACATGGCCAAGAAAGAAGAGGCGATAAGATAAAGAAAGGAGGTTACAGCGGCACACGCATCCTCGGCGCTCACCTCCCGCTGAACCAGGAAGACCAGAAAACAAGAACATGTGCAACAATGTGGGTGAACCCTGTGTCGTAAACAGACAAACATTTACCTTGATGGGAACAAGGTCCATTTGAATAGGAGCAGGTAGCAGTGAGAGTGGCACACTTCTCTGACGCAGATACCAGACAGGACTCCCAGAACTCCCATAGAAAATGATGCCCAATTAAAAAAAAAATGCTTCAGTGGTTCTTCATATTTAAACTGTCATCCTGGATATATTCAAGGATTAGAAAAAGGCACACAGAACCAACCTGAACAATAGGTGGAATCAATTTTGAACACTGAAAGGGTTAATAAACAATGCAACAATCTGGAAAATGTGAAGAAAAAATAAACAGACATTAAAATACATAATGTATATATATATAATATATATACATATATATATACATCATATATATCAAATTTATCACACGGTGCTCATCCTGATAGATGCCACTAAATGATGGATACATGACTAAATCTGACTTAAAAGGAACGTTTAGGAATGAAAATAACTTGTTCGAATGAAAGCCGTTGTTTTGAGCTCAGACCAGTCAACCAATCAAAACAACTACATAAACTGTGATTGCGATTGAAGTAAACGTGGAAGAAGAGAGGCAGCGGCTTCGTTTACCTTAGGAAGAAAACCTTTAATTTGCCATCGCAGAAAGCTCACAACAAAAAGAACAGGAAGAAGGCCAGCAACACCAGTGTCCTTGAAATTACTTTTAATTTTCACTGCCAGACCGGTTTTCGACAGAGTCTTCTTCAGTGTGTACTTTGCGGCCGTGCACCTCCTAATTCACCTTCAATTTTTCAGAGAGTGCGAGTTTATTTTCCGAATTTGAGTAAGCTCACAGCAAACAGTGTGTCTGCACGAGGCGCAGAGACAAACTCTGAGCATTCAGACATTCAGATGAGGTGTGAAGAGTTGCGGTAGAAGGTTAAGACCTGATGAGGTTGTCGGTTCCCGCACTGAACCAAATGGATGCTGAACAGCCAACTTCTTCCATTGACTCGGCGCTAAATAACAATTTATTGGCTCCGAATCCATCAAATCCTCTTATTAAATTCCAAATCCTCATGAATCCCTCATCAAATCTGATGATGTTCATCTTGCCACATTTGCGGCATTATGAAGTTATAATAACCAAAACTTTGATCTACTCCTTATTCATAATCACCTCCCAGTGAATGAGAAGTCACAAGCTATGCAATTTTTAGAGGCAATCTAATTAATGTTCAAAAACTCTGGCTGTAATCTGAAAACAATATGAGCAGCAGGAGATATGAATTGTTGATTAAATGGATTTCTTCATGAGTCATTTGAGGTCCCAAAAAAAAGCTATTGAACTACTTTTTTTGGGCAACTTTAATTATTTAACAGCAAACTGTGGAAAACGGCAAGCGCATTCATCAGTTAGACAAACGTCAAAAATATCTGGTTTCTTCAGTTTGCTGGTCGAAGAGTAGAAAAATAAAAATTCTGAATAAAAGTTAAAAAAAAAAGCTAAATGTTTTACTCTTGGTTGCCATTAGTGATGGTCACCACAGTGGTGCTAAATGCAAACTGCAGCACTGAGGCCAGTGTTTTCATGTCCACCAAAGTATTAAGGCCTGACCTTTATTTTTCAGGCTTGATGAGCAGCCTTCAATAATCAGTACTCCAAAATATTCTCACGATGCCCACAAAACACAATATTTAGCCCTGTGTTTACAGCTTCCGACAAAACCACCTGTGACTTCTGCTGAAAATGTTTGGAAGTGACCACAAACATGGAAGCGTGGATAATGAACAACAGGTTGAAGGTGCTGTCACCAACCTAGGAGCCTGCATCCTTTATGACATCACAAAGGGCAGATTAAGAGAAATACTTGTTGTGGAACACATTTTCGAACTGGCAAAACAAGCTAAAGAAGTGAAGAATAGCATTTTTGTCATCTCTGGGGCCCAAACATTAACTGTAGCAGAAAACTATGAAGCATACTTTTGGCCCTTTTAGGACCTTAAGGACCTGCAGCTGCTTTGGCTTCCAAAAGTGGCCAGACCTCAATCAGAAGTCATTTTGCAGTACACTTGGAGGAAACATGTTTGATAATCTTTCCATATCATGCATCACGGCTCAAACACATGCACTTATCTCATGCCTCTGCGTCTGTTGGTGCACAGCTGACTGCAGGCTGACTGCAGCGCTCACACACTCGGCTTCCTGTGGCGGCTGTAACTCCAGGAAGTGTGGAGACGCTGTCGGCAGCGAAAAAAAAAAAGAAAGAGTGAACCTTTTGTATGTCGAGGCCCTTGAATTGTCGCTCCTTAAAGCCCTCTCTTTTTTTATGACTCTGGCGCCAACACTAAAACCAATTGGAAGAACTAAAAAGTTTGCTTTTTCCACTCGAGGAAACACTGTAAGAGCCCCGGTCGACAGATGCAGGGTGAACTTCCTAACATTTTCTTCCCCACCGTCCCGACTCTGTTGGAGGCCAGAAGTTTTCTCCCCCGTCCGCTTTGGCGGGCTGACGAACGCACAAACGCGCATTGTGCGCAGTCGCGCTTTTGATGAACTCTTGTTTAAGTTCCGCTTTGTTCCGTCCCCCCACCGTCCGACGAATCCAGCGCTCGCACTGAGAGCAACGTGGGAGCCAAGCCACATCTTGGCACGCTGCCTTCGCTTAAACAAATCAGACCACAGAGGCTAATAAAAACCCTCCATGTCCAAAGCTTCATGGATGAGGGGGCACCAAAGAGGGGAGCCACCGCTCGGCCACCCTCGGCTCCTCCCACAATGAACTCGCACAGCGCAGGCCGCCGCTTTTTTGGACGTGGCCGAAAAAGTGTCAGCCTCTGTGCTGTCTTCTTTTCTTGGCTGCTAAACGGTGCCACAAAAGGGAAGGAAAAAAAAAAACCAAAACAATGACGCTGAATTGGTTCTCAGAACAGCAGCAAGAGAAAGCAAACTTTCAATCTCTGGACCAATCACAGCCACGGTCACACGTGGCGCCGCCGCTCCACGCTTCACCTCTCAGAGCGGAGGGGAAGCACCTGTCTGAAGGCAGATAGAGGCGTGGCTGGTCTGAAGCTCAAGCAGGTGTGTCCACTGCACACGAGCAGGCATTTACATATTCAAAAAAAACAGGAAAAGGGCATCTGTGTGAGTCACGCTTTCCAGAGAGGTGGAAGAAAGCACGTCGCAACAACACGGCGCAGTGCAAAGTCCACAGCAGTTAACGTGCAGTCGCTGAAAGAAAAATAAAACTTTTCCAAAAAGCAAAGAAGATGGGAGCGGGTAGCGGGGGGGCATTAGAGATGATAAATAGAAACAAAAGTAAAATCATTGCATCAGGTCTTTGTAATAGCAGCCCGAGGCCAGGTTAAAATGACTTTATGGCGCAACATCTGTTTTGAGTGCAGGCTGACACTCAAAGTAATAAAACTGGCAATTTTCTTTCTTTCTTTCTTTCTTTTTTTTTTTTTTGCAGGAATTCACAGAGTAGCGAGTTCCGTAAGGCCAGGATTGAAGAGTTAGAAATGAGGGGATCACTGTACTCATGCAGCACGAGTTCACAACACTGCTTTACCTTCCTGGCGCTTTTCATTTCTCTCCACAAAGCGCATCTGCAGGCAGACAGCTGTGCAGCCGAGGTTATCGATAACGGCGTTGCTCTCTCAGTGTGTCGCGAGAATCAGGTGAGGCACTCGACACGAGAGGCACTCGACACGAGAGGCATTCGCCGTCCTCCGGGAAAGAGCAGCGCTGATCCTCTGACACCCTCACAAGGTTTTCTGATTTTGACCAAAACTTTTTCGAGGAGACGTAAAGAAAGCGTAAGTGGACAAGAACTCGCAATCAGCTGTTGGATGCTGTTGGATGGGACGAATTCCACCCAACTGACACCAGAGAGAGAAACGATAAAAATAAAACAAACAAAAACACTTGAATAAGAACTCTAGTCCGGGAGATGCAGCAAACGCCATGTTTTTACCTAAAACATCCACTGTACACAAGTTCACACACACATTCTGGCACAAGATCAGCAAGAAAGCCACACAGCTAGCATTCCGCTACGCTGAAATCCTCCAACATTCCTTTATGTACAGCAGAGTTTGAAATGATTTTACACAAGTTCTCGGTGAGGTAGCTTTCACGCAGCGACTTCAAGCTGAGAGTCGTTCCTGTGCACCCAGGCATTCAGAGCTAGGAGGCTAAAAATGGGCTAAACGGCTAAACGGACTGTCCAGCCAGTTGTTTCTATTTGATGTCCAGAAGTGGCCATTGTCAGATAAGATGACCCTAATAATGATAATTGGAAGTTAGCTCGTCATTCAATTTGAAACTTTGGAAACTGCGCAGTAAATAAAGTAATTGATGTTTGATGACTTCACGAGTTGGGCCATTTAACAGCGAGCAAACACAGTGGCACAGTGAGATCATTAGAAAGATTCACTGAAAATTGCAATCTGAAAGTTCTGCCTGACCCTGACATGCATTAAAAGGGCTGTCAACAGCAGCTCCTGCGACTTCATTCCAACCCACCGTCACGTGCCGAACATGTGCGAGTGCCGGCAGTTTCGTTTGAAGGAATGCCTGCAAGTCTGACACGGCTGTCAGCCGACAAACAGCAGCGATAAGATAAGAGGAGCAGTAAAACCTCACATGCCAGCGTCTTCCTTCTTCGGCTCAAACCTGGAGGTAAACGCCGCCACGTGCGCCAAATCGGGGCATGTGTGAGTTTGGGATGTGTCCCGCACACACACACACACACACACGCGCGCGCGCACGCACGCACGCACGCACGCGCACGCACGCACGCACGCACGCACGCACGCACACACACACACACACACACACACACACACACACACACACACACACACACACACATTTGTGTTTTCCTCACGCTGACACACCTCAAACGACAGTCTCACGCGCAGAAGGAGGAGACGCCTCAGTAGCTGCTGGGATATTTCTAAAATTTCGACAAAGTACAATTGCGATTTGCAGGTGTTTCCATTGAATGGTGTGAACCGCATAAGCCGTAATTCTCATAAAATCTCGCGGGACGGGATTTTATGAGAATTACGTTTGCTTTTGTTTGTTTACGTTTGTTTGCTGTCAAGAATGGTTGTAATATTTTTCTCTTTGATTATTTGTAAAAAATATTCCGTCTCCTCCTCCGTCCAAACATGAGACGCCATTTTCACTGGTCAGAGAACTGGTCACGTGACCCCGTACGTCACGTCCACTGACACCTAAATGCGATCATCGTGTTTCAATGACACCTCCAGCGTCAAATCTTTTAGCGACATTTGAGAGGTTTTTCCAAGCTCAGATGTTTCCATTAACCTTTTTTTTTTTGCAATATTTAAGTTTGCGCGATTCTAGGGGTAATGGAAAACCAGCTGTTGGAGTCCCGTCAATTATACAGAAGCTGAACGCTACGAGGAGTGTGTCTGTGAGGTAATTAACAGCCGGTCGGAGGGGACGGCCTTCGAGCACAAGAGCAGTGACTGACTGAGGCCTTGGTCAATGGAAACAAATCTTGTCATAACAAACAGTAAATCATCCTGGCGGGGGGGAGAGGAGAGAAATGACAGCGAGATGGAGAAAGAATGGAGAACAAGACAACGCGATTCCAACTCATCTTTGGAGGCTATTCTTGTCTAATTAGTGCACAAAGGGGTCGATCAATAAGTCAGTGTCGGTCGTTGCTGGTTGGTTGCCATGACAACCAAAACAAACAGGTCAAGTACGGCTAATCTGCTCACTGTGGTCAAAATAATTAAAACTGGAGCTAGCACGAGGAAGAAGCTCAGAAAAAAAATGAACAGATGGCATTTTAAAGGGACGGTTCGCCCATTTTAGTCACCCCGCTCCCCATTGTTCTGGTGACAGTCGCTAATTGACATAACCGTTC